>BNST01000302.1:0-44948 GCA_019650275.1 Xylocarpus granatum | reverse complement strand
TGATTGGGTCGACCAGACCAGATCATGAAAATCTTCAAAATGAAGGATTCCCATGTTTAACATTTTTGACAAGTTCACTTCCGGTAAAGCGCAACTACGCCTTCCTCTCGGAGGCACTATACAAGAAAAGAACAAAGAGAGGTCTTTTCACCCTAGATTTGAGCACTTGATTTCGGCAGTTGGACAAATCGACTGTGCCGAATCGAGTGTTGCTGTGGAACTCAATCCAGCTGTCTTTCTTTATGAAGGCAGCTTTCTTCATTCGCCCCAGTTCGAGATTGTGGATCGGAAGCTGCATCCTTTTGTTTCAGACTTTCCTACAGATTAAGCTGGATGCCCTCCTTCCTTGTTGAGAGACAGAACCCAAGCCAAGACCGATGAGAAAATGGATGAATATTCATTCTATTGCCACTGTCTCTAATGAGAAAAGCTCTTGAAGATGCTTTCACGTCAAAATCTCTCATTGGAAGAAGCAAATGCGATTTCATGGGTTGTCCCTAGGAGCAAACATCCGATCAATCAATTACGGACACAAGGAAGTTAGCAGCGGACGTTAGATTTACCTATCGCCCGTTATCTATGATACACAACTACCATTCCTGATTGGTTTTCTCTCTCCAATTAGGAGAGGCTGATAAGAAATCGTATCAGATGCTATTCCCCGCCCATCCATCGGAGAGAGGAACTGTCCTAGCTGAGCTTTAACTCCTCGATTCAAGAGGAGCTCGGAAATAGGAGGAGAATAAGAGGTTAGCAACGTACGAACGTTTTCCAAGCGAGCCATGGGAGTCTAGATTTTGCGAGCTAGCCCAGAAAAGAGGCGAGCCCGTATAAAGGTTTAGGTCCAATCATTCTCCCCATGTGCTGTGCTATCGGGCATAACCGCGGGGATTAGGACATAACTCCCGTAGTTTAAGGGTAATAGGTTGGTGAATGAGGTGGTTAAGAAAAGAACAAAAGGTTAGCCGGGTTTGGGATTGGTAACGGACTCGTGCGAAATGAATAATACCTAATAGCAAAATATCTGTAAAAAAAGCATATACATGAATCGAAAGACAGATAGATATCGAAGTGGGCCAGCGAATGAGTCCACCAGCCGTCTATTTAGTATCTAACCTCTAGCTTGGATATAAGATCCAACCCCCTGAAGCAAGGTATGCACGAACCACTTGGGCGAGGTGGGGGCCTAAGCAAACTACCAACGGATCCTTCCACTTCTGTAACAGAGGCTAAAAGGTGCGAACGAAGAAAGCTTGTTTGGGCTTTTAAAGGCTTCGACTTGTTGTGTCTCCCGTCATAAGACAGCCGGCCGATACGAGGGATTGACTTAGGCGCAATAGCCTGTTTGAATAGAATCGTAAACTAAACCGCTCTATCGCTACACCCGTGTTTGCCCGCAACACCTGATCTGTTTACTTACTTACTCTTACTTAGCTAAGGCTACCTTTGTCAAACAGGAAACTTCCGATCTACTTCTGCCGGGTTGGTTGCTCGCTTCCAAAGCCCTAAGCAACAGGTCCCATACTGTCCTGTCCTGAACTAGAACGCGAACTCGAACGACTGGCTTTACTTTACTTTAGCTACAGGGACAGTTTCACCGACCTAACAGCCAATAAACTACGGCTGGAATCAGGTTATCCTATTTATTTCCACTTCCTTATAGGCACCTCTAGAAAGCTTTGGAACGGCAGTTTCACTTACTTCGCATGTCTGGCCTTCTTCAAACTGGCCTTTGAACTTTAGCAAATAGTCTATTGGATAGAACGGGAGAGAGCTCGTTGGGGGAGCTCTTTGCTAATCGAGGGCTTCACTTCCGATTTAGCTATTTCACTTCCCTGCTCTGGTTCAAAACTAGCCAGGCATCTTCCTCAGTCTCGTTAACCGATTCACTTTCACTCACCGTCTCGTTACCACGCTAGCTTGAATAGCCAGGCATTTCCCTTGGAATGGCGGGCTGAACACCAAACCTTCAAACCATTACAAAAGGGCTCCCCTGTTTGCTTTCGCTTAGCTTTATCTTATAAGCCTTGCTAGGATAATTCATAAAACCTTGCTTATCCTTATGATGAGCAAGCTTTCCTCTAACTAAGTTAGACTGCCTCTTACGAGCAGGTAACCTACCTTATAAACCATGCCCCACTACTTTCTTCTGAGCCAGCTTAACCCTACCAAATACCTTTCTTCTTTACTGGTCATGTTTTTAGGTTAATTGACTCCGCAAGTTTTCACCTACACCTAGGACTTATCAGCATCTTATTTCTGCCCAATATTTCAGTTTAACTCTATAGAAATTTTTTCAACCTAAATCAAGTTTTCAGGATGATTTGCTTGATTATAAAGACTTAACTATTTTTTCTTAATTTTTGTTTTGCCTTATACCAATTTTAGGACATGTATGGGAATCAAAAGGCAGCAATTAAATTTAAACTTTATATCCATTCACAAGAGGTTAAACTTTCTCGAAAAATGGGATAGAATCCTCGAACGGTGTGATTACCTATAAAACATCCTAACCCCGTGAATCTGTTCTATTAGCAGTTATACTAACAGTAAGGACGGGATAAGTGGAAACATTACTCTTTCAGTTGTTGATTAAAGTAAGCCTGAACGCACTTCATAAGTCTTGGTTGCCTGTCGCTATTTCAGCCTATTCCCCGTAAGAGAACCATATCCTGAGCCTTGCTTATACAGTTTAATTACCCCCGACCTAGATATAAGCGCGTTAAGCTTTTCAGTGCATTCCGAAAAAAGAAGCGACAAACTGACTCGATAGGGGCGCTTTTAACGCGCGTTTAGCAAGGGCCACAAAGCACAATCTCGTTAAGAGAAAGAAGTTCCTAATGACAACTGATATGTTGAAGCAGGGCGGGATAGGGAGGAGCCTCTGAGCAAACTGATGAACCGCGTTAAGTGTGCTTTTCTAGCGTCTTTGAGTTTCTGTTATGAGCCAACCTTCTAGTTCATAGTAGGGCAAAGAGTCCTATGCCCATCCATTCAGATGATATGGATTCCACTTGTCGGGTGATTTTGGAAAAGTGAGTTGTCCCTCTTCGGAGTCAAATTCTGGTTTGGGTGCAGATGATACTGAGACATCGCCTGATGCTGAGGGATCAGGATATTTTGGTTTCAAGAGAACCTGGATCCTTTGGTTCGGGAAAAGCTGCTTCACCCTCTTGCCTCGGTTGCTTCGCAAGCTTGCTTGTCAGCTTGCTTTGCTCTAAGTTGACCTCTTACCTTGAAAAGGAAAAAAACCTCGACCTATTCTTACTTTTGAAAGGATATTAAACCCATGCCTTACGGGGCCCCCGTGGATTTGCTAAATATTGTCTATGCCTGCTTCCTTGTATTTGAGAAAGAAAAGTCCAGTGCTTTCTTTCATTGTCTATCTCGCCTAAGGCTTCTGTTTTGGTCGACTCTACGGTTGAAACAGTAGGTGGTGCTGCGTCTTTCTAGTTCGGCTTTGGATGCCTTCGTTCAAGACTCACACTCCTTGGCGGACTGGAACTTTGTTGGAAAACTCAAAAGCTCTGGCTCGAGCTACGCTATGGCCAGCTGCATTTGCTTGCCCAGTTGCTTCTGATTTGACTTATTCTTTTGGCTATAGACCATATCCACACCCTTCTTGAAAGGGGAGGAATTCTTCTCCCACTCGCCACCCTTCCTTGTGCGCGGCATTGCGTGAGGGCGTTTGACGCGCTACACCAGCTCTTCCTTCCCCACCCTCCGAAGTTACCCGTGAATCTCCCCTTCAGATCTTACCACCGAACTGACCTTCCGCGCTCTTCGAAACCTTTTCCGATTCGACGGAATGGTAGTTTTCAATCTCGTTTGAGTAGGTGAGAAGTATCAGGCTTTCATCCGATTTGTTGTGGATTGGATGATGGATAAACCAGCAAGTAGGGTCTTGCCTAGGTTGAACATGCAACTAAAGGGCATAGCTATGGTCCCAAACCCGTTTGACCTACCGTTAGCTTTACTAAAGCAGTACTCCCAAGGTAAGGACAGGTGGCATAGCGCAGCCCTCACCGATGTGAGTGACTGGACACCACATCTCGACCAGCTCGTCCCAACGGAGCGAAGGCCTCCTCAGCGCGAAATCCTGACATGAATACAAACAATTGGGTGGGTATTTCAGAGGGAGCCCAAAGGCGCTCTCTATGAAATTCTATGGTCATGTCTTTATCCTAAGGGCTATAGAACTATCTCTGGCGAGCATTAAGCCGTCGAACTACCGACTCTATAAGCTTCTACGTGCTATATTCTCTTCGCCTAACACATTCAACTACCTTTTCTTGCAACGAGTCCGACTGCTGCTCTAATACAATCTGTTTAGGGTCTCTCTTTTATGCGGCTCCCCCTCCTGGGAGGTAATTACCGTTAGCGTACAGCACCCCTCGTAAGCAACTCGGCTACCCCTATGGGGTAGCCCCTCCGAGCGCGCACAACAACCAAACCACTTTACTTCTTCAATCTATTCGTTTGGATACGCGGAAAGTAAGGCGAAAGAAGCGCGATTGCGCAGCTTAATAGGGCTCAAAACTAGCTGCCTATGAGCTATCGAGACACTGGGAATGTGTATCCCTATGAGTGCCCCATCAGGTGAAAACTTTGACCTTCCCTCTTCGGCCTAAAATCAAAAGTAAAAGACAGACAACCAAAGCCCGAGTAAGGGTACTAGGAGGAGGGAGGCCGGCCATCCGGCTCCTTCCTTTAGATTACTAGGTCTGTGAACTGAGTCATCGGATGCAAAAGGCGCATAGCCGACATCAACGTGAAGTGCAGCCCTTCTATTTTCAGGTCTAGTGCTAGACGCGCGACGATCAAATGCTTTCATATGTAAGCTGGCTTCGATAGAAAGGAAAGGGTGTTATGTTAATCCGCACGGGACCGGGTAGGCCGAGGGTTAGAAGGCCGCCTTAACGCCTTATCCAAGAAGTTGCCTTTCTGAGGCTAACCCGTCGTACCCCTGCGCGATGGCGTCATAAGAGGCGTGGGCTGCTTCACCAGCGTGAAAGAGAGGGCCGGCTGGGAAAGAGAGAGAACCGGGCCGACCGCAAGACAAGATAGTTTGTGGATGGAAATCCAAGGAGGTGGCCTACTTATGAGCAAAAAGGGAAGTCCCCTCGCTATCGGACCTGTAAGGGACTGTTTGTTGGATTATTGAAGTGGACTACTCAGTCCACGACAAAAAGGCAATAATCGCCAACTGTGTCTTTGCTTTCGTATATAAACTGAATTTAAGACTAGAATACTGAATTTCATACTACACTCTCCCTAGGTATTCAATTCAATCCTTTGCCCCCCTAGTCGAAAAGTATTTAGAAAGCTTCTCAGCTATCACAAAGAGGAAGAGGGAAATTTGGATTCAATCGACCTGGAAACACAATCCTGGTGAGAGCTTTTCATCATACCCTGCGAGGTGGAGGTCCTTTACCTCAAGAAACCATTTGACCCGCCAACTCCTCAAAATCTTGATTTCTAACCCAAAGAGGCTATTACCTAGAAATCCTTCCTGTCTATTTCGAGGAGGCGGGGTAAGAACTTGGAAAAGGCACAACTCAAAAAAGGTCATCTTCGAATTACTGAAAGGGGAATGGCGAATCCTACTCTAGAATCCGGAATGGGAATGCAGTAGGAGATGGGGCGGGCCCAATCTTCCTATCAAACTCATCATATATGCCAAGCTCCTCTTAGCCCTATAGTCTTTCTCCCTCCCTAATTTTGCCAAATGATTCAAGACCTGAACTGAAAGAGACTCTACAAACAAAGCTTTCCGACTCGGCCTTAAGAAGCTTGTATCCTTTTGATTATTGGGACCTAACGAGCCAGGACAGCCTATACCGAAGGAGACAAATTCATACCCTGCCGATTTCTAGGGCTTGCTTTGCTCGGATTTATTGCCTTTGCCCCCACGCCAGCTGGCTCTCCCATCCCTCCCACCTTTGCCTATACCTATGCTTCTATTCTCTCTAATGGTTGATCGACGAGTCCACTGGCATCTGGAGCAGTATATGTAACTTCAAGGTATGCCACTAGACCAGGTGCTCGCTATAGAGGCTACGAACCAACCAACGGGCTATAGCTTTGTTGGAATTGATTCTGATCGAGGTAGTGTATGGGATGCATCTAAATCCGCGTATGGAACCTCTGCTGCTAGCTTTGCACTCGGAGGATCTGAAAATGGCTCCCTTCATTATTTGGTGGAACCGAGCGAAGTGCGGAAGCTAGAGCTAAAGCAAGGTACGAAGCTACAGCTAGCAAGCTTTGGTAGTACTCGACTGAAAGGAGAGGGCTTTGCAGCTGCTGCCCAACAAGTTGAAGAGTTTGCTGCAAAAGAAAAGCTAGGAGCGAGCCAAAGAGCGAGTGAGGTCTACTCCACGTAGCCAAGTCTTGTCAAAGCCCAAGCCCAAGTTGAAGCAGCTCTTGCCAAAGCTCTTTAACCAGTTCCTCAAGGACAGGAATAGCTAATCCGCAAGGAAAGGACAAGAAAGAAAGATTGTTCCTGAAGTTTACGCTAATCGATTGGGTAGTCATGAGGAGTCGCAAACAAAAAATTGCCGCTTCTATGGCAGCTTGTTGCTATGCTCTACAAAAAAAGAGCAAGAAGCCAGTCACGGGCTAACCTCCTTAAGTCTACAACTTCCGACTCTGGTTGGTGTGCCTGCTTATGCTTATTCTCTGCCCTATCAAAGAAATGTTCTAGTTCCTTGCGAGGAGACTGACAAGAGTAAGAATTGATACTAAGAGAGTAGTAGAATGGGATTGATGATGAGCGGGCAAAAGCCCCCAGATCTCCTGGTTTGTGAGCCAGGTTCAACCCTTCTTTTTTCTTGGCACGAGATGCCGTTACACCATACACGGTAGGCGAAAGACCAAGCACAAATCTCGATGATTCCAATTTTCGGTATTTCGACATGTGATTCACTGCCGAAAGCGACTTCTTGTACGCTAGCACTTGAGGGAGGTAGTTCGGCTACCTTTTTCGTCGTCTTTGCTGATGGAACATCAAATCCAAAATTTCTTTATCTCTTAATACTATGCCATTGATGAAGATTCATAGCTTGGGAAAAGACCTGAAATCCTACCTTCCGCCATTGCGATAAAGTGTTTACAAAGCAGAATGAAAGGCACCACATCGAGAGAGAGGGCAGGGGAAAGACCTGGACATTGAGAGGTGGGGTGGACAATGAGGTTGTTGAATGTGTGCATCAGTAGCTGCAGAGTTGCTGATATAGATGCTGATATGGATAGCAGAGTTGGTTGCATACATGGAATCAATGCTCGAAGTTTAAAATTTATCTTATCTTTAAATCTTATCTTTGATTTAGGCTTATCATTATCTTTAATTTAGGTTTATCACTTATCCTTTATTATGTTTCAACTCTATATAAAGAGCAATACAATGAATAAAAATTTAAGAGAGACTTTCAGAAAACAATTGCTCTCTCTCTTTTCTTTTCTCTTTGCCAGTTCACATTGCTAAACAACAACAGTTTGGTATCAGAGCTCTCTTCTTAAAGGGACTTGTGAGTGAACCAAGTGTATCCCATTAAAGACCTAAACACTTTGTTTTAATCCATTCAATATATGGATTCTGAAACACCTTTCACAGCACTAGCACCACCTGTGTTTAATGGTGATAATTATCATGTTTGGGCAGTCAGAATGGAGGCACACCTAGAGGCAAATGATCTTTGGGAAGCTGTTGAGGAAGACTACGAAGTTCTTCCATTGTCAGACAATCCAACATTGGCTCAACTCAAAAATCATAAGGAGAAGAAAGCAAGAAAGTCAAAGGCAAGAGCTACTTTGTTTGCTGCTGTCTCACCAGCAATTTTTACCAGAATTATGACCATGAAATCAGCATTTGACATATGGAATTTTCTCAAGAATGAATACGAAGGAGATGAAAGGATCAAGGGAATGCAAGTGTTGAATTTGGTAAGAGAATTTGAGATGCAGAAAATGAAAGAGTCAGACACAATCAGAGAATATGCTAATAAACTTCTTAGCATTGTTAACAAAGTAAGATTACTTGGTTCTGAGTTTTCTGATTCTAGAATAGTACAAAAAATACTTGTAACTATTCCTGAAAGATTTGAAGCTACTATTTCTTCCTTGGAGAATACTAAAGATCTGTCAAGAATTACCTTGGCAGAAACTTCTAAATGCTTTGCAGGCTCAAGAACAAAGAAGAATAATAAGGGCTGAAGGTTCTGTGGAAGGAGCATTGCAAGCTAAATTACAAATCAACCAAGGAGAAAAAGGCAAGAAAAATAAAAACAAACAAAAGAATTCCAGCACACCAGAAGCAACTGCTGACACCATCAACAATAATGGAGGAAAAAATAAAAAATTTCCTCCTTGTAAGCATTGTGGCAAAAAGGGTCATCCTCCTTTCAAGTGTTGGAAAAGACCTGATGTCAAGTGTGATAAGTGCAACAAGCTGGGACATCATGAGAGAATCTGTAAAAGTAATTTTCAGCAGAAAAATGAGGCTCAAGTTGCAGATCAACATGAAGAGGAAGAGCAGCTATTTGTAGCAACTTGTTTTACAGGCAGTAACTCAAGTGAATGTTGGCTAATGGATAGTGGTTGTACCAATCACATGACCTATGATCAAGAGCTTTTCAAAGAGCTAGACAGATCAGAGGTATCAAAAGTCAGAATTGGCAATGGTGAGCTCATTCCTGTCAAAGGAAAGGGAACTGTAGCCATTGAAAGTTGCACAGGTACAAAATTAATTACTGATGTTTTGTATGTACCTAATATTAACCAAAATTTGCTAAGTGTGGGACAATTAATTGAAAAGGGATTTAAAGTCATCTTTGAAAATAAACAATGTTTAATCAAAGATGCAAATGATAAAGAAGTTTTCAAGATTAAAATGAGAGGCAAAAGTTTCTCACTTGATCTAATGAAGGAGGAACAGGTAGCTTATCCCATTACAGTAAGCAATACAGAGATTTGGCATAAAAGGCTAGGCCATTTTCATCATGCTGCAGTACTGAAGATGCAAAAGGAAGGAGTTAGTTCAAGGCTTACCTCACCTCGAGACTGAATTACCAAGCTGCAGAGTTTGTCAATACGGCAAGCAGGCAAGATTACCCTTCAAACAAGCAGCTTGGAGAGCAACTCAAAGGCTGCAACTGATTCACACAGATGTGGCAGGACCTCAAAGAATTTCTTCACTCAAAGGAAGTAAATATTACATTATCTTTATAGATGATTTCACTAGAATATGTTGGATTTATTTCCTCAGGTTCAAGTCAGAGGTCGCAAGTGTGTTTTGGCGATTTAAAAAATGGATTGAGAACCAAAGTGGCTGTAAGATCCAAGTTCTGAGGTCTGACAATGGCAAGGAGTACACCTCAGAAAAATTCAATTTGTTTTGTGAGGAAGCAGGCATTGAGCATCAACTTACAACTCCATACACTCCACAACAGAATGGAGTCAGTGAAAGAAAGAATAGAACAATAATGGAAATGGTCAGATGCATGCTTTACGAGAAAGGGTTGTCTAAAGAATATTGGGCAGAGGCTGCAAACACTGCAGTATTTTTGCTTAATAGACTTCCCACCAAAGCAGTAGATGGGAAGACTCCTTTTGAGGCTTGGTATGGTTATAAGCCCTCTTTGAAAAATTTTAAAGTGTTTGGATGTTTGTGTTTTACTTATGTGCCACAGATTAAAAGAGACAAGCTAGACAAAAAAGCTGAACTCGGTATTTTTGTGGGATATAGCTCAATATCTAAGGCATACAGAGTTTTTCAACCTCACACAAGGAAAATTCTAATAAGCAGGGATGTTCACTTCATGGAGAATGAACAATGGAGCTGGAATATTGTAGAAAAGCAGCTGATTACTGATCCTTTGCAAAATCAAAATGAGTTATTTGATGAACCTCCTATAAGAGGCACTATATTGCTTTTCTGATATTTATCAAAAATGCAATGTTGCTGTTCTTGAACCAGCAGGGTATTGGGAAGCAGAAAAAGATCCCAAGTGGAGAGATGCAATGCAGGAGGAGCTCTCCATGATTAAAAAAAATCAAACTTGGTGTTCAAAAAAACAGGAAATAGTTGCGCAATCAACAGTTGAAGCAAAGTTTATAGCAGCCACAGCAGCTGTTAATCAAGCTTTATGGCTAAGAAAAGTTCTAACTAATTTGAACTTGGAACAAAAGATGAGTACAGAGGTGATGGTAGACAATCATGCAGCCATAGCCATTTCCAATAATCCAGTTTTTCAGGGAAAAACTAAGCATTTCAGTATAAAATTGTTTTTTCTCAGAGATGTTCAAAAGAATGGTATGGTATGTTTGAAGTATTGCAAGACTGAAATTCAACTAGCAGATATCTTCACTAAAGCTCTTCCTAAAAGCAGATTTGAGTTTTTAAGAGAGAAACTCAGAATCTTCACCTACTGATGCAAGGAGGAGTGTTGAATGTGTGCATCAGTAGCTGCAGAGTTGCTGATATGGATAGCAGAGTTGGTTGCATACATAGAATCAATGCTCGAAGTTCAAAACTTATCTTATCTTTAAATCTTATCTTTGATTTAGGCTTATCATTATCTTTAATTTAGGCTTATCACTTGTCCTTTATTATGTTTCAACTCTATATAAAGAGCAATACAATGAATAAAAATTTAAGAGAGACATTTAGAAAACAATTGCTCTCTCTCTCTTTTCTTTTCTCTTTGCCAGTTCACATTGCTAAACAACAACAGAGGTTATATCACTCTAAAACAGGTACTGATAACGAACCACAAGCTCTAGCTTTTAAGCCAAAGAGAGAAGCAATCATACCCCTGAAACAGAAAGATATTGCACTTAAAAATCGTTACTAGAAGCACTCCAAGTGCACTTCCTATCTAGGCAAACCAAACCCGAAAAAGCACCTCCCTCTCGGTTAGCCTTGCAAAAGCGGGTGTACGGGAGAATAGAACTGAGCATCAAGGCTACAAGACAGAAGGAAGGTTCCTGCGTGTAGGAAAGCTTTTTCACCGCCCATTAGGGTATTTGTCTCTATCTTGCTCTCCCAACTCATACTTATGATAGGCGAGCTCAATGCCCGAAATTGACCTCTGCAGATCCTTCTCTTTGAATTCCCGGTATTCAGTTGTCTTCCTTGGTTCCACCCTTCAATACATGAAGCAGATCGTCGGGAAGGCTCTTTCTCAAGCATAAAGCGAGAGTTTTCGATCCCGATCGACAAACAAAAAACTAAACTCCTAATGGAAGCCCGGTTTTTTTATTAAGAAATCTACACGTTGAAAGATCTTTTTTCTCACCTGGGAACAAGCCCAACAAAGCACTTTTCCCTACCAAATTTTATCTATCTCTGCTTGCTTTTTCCATTCTCTGAGCTCTGAGCTCCTCTGGCAAATCATGATGTGCGCATACTGGCTACCCTGCTTTAGTAGTGCGTTAACTAGTAGTCCACTACTGATTAAGGATTTGATACTAACACCTATCTTACTAACTATAAGCCTTTGTAAAATATATATATATTGGATAGGGTATTCCTTTTGTTTATAACTTTATCAAAGACTCCGTGACTTGGGAAGTCCCGAGACTGGGATCAAGCTTACAACCTGTGGATTAAGGTCATTTTCCTGCTTGCAGAAAGCCCTTTTCGACAATCTGCTTCATGAATGCGAGAGATTAATCAAAAAAACCTGATGTACTATTTTAGCAGATCATAAGCGAGCTTGCTTGTTGCTAGCCTTGCAATCATTCATCATCTTCAAGGCGAGTTCGAAAGCTTGACAATTGACTTTGGGGAGCCCTTCTTTTCTTGGACTTAGCTCTTTCTTCCATAAAAGCGGAGTAGACAATATGGCTAGTAGTCTACTAGGAGCAAAGAGGAGCTCGCCAAGCGGAGGAGCCAGACTCCAACTCCTTTGGGGTTAGGGAGAATTTGTGATATGGATCAATCGAGGCTCCTAGCCTGGAATTCTTGAAGGATGTAGGATAACTTCCTTCCTTGCTAGGGTGGATTTATGCTTAAAGATTTTTTTTTGGTGGCAAAGGCATTTGAGCCGGGGCTTGCCCCTGGGAACGAGCGACCCGTGAAGGCTCGTCTTGTTGCTCCCCTTTGGGATTAGTGATAAAAGTTACGAAGTGATTATATTCGCTCCATGCCTACGCCGTCTAGGGTGATATTTGTTTGAAGACCTTATGGGAGTCTTTCTCGTCGTCCGACCTTCTTTTTCTTTTGGAACTACCCAAGCTAGATGACAAAGCTGAGCTGGAACTAGAAGGTACTTTTTTTATGTTATCGAAGTACCTCACAATCTTTTCTTTTGTTGTTGGGAAAGTCTTCCTCGGAATGTAAGTCAAAGCCTTGAAGGAGTTGTCTCCTCAATCTGACTCTAAAGGCGAGGCCCCTTGGTTATTACATTGTCGCCTTGAACGATGATAGATATTAAATTAAGAGTTAGTGCTATTTCATATTGAATGCCATTTTCCCTTTTTCTTGGGAAGAGAGAATAACACTCCGGGGAACAATCCTGAGCACTAATGCAAACTGTCCATCATTAGATTGCTCTTTTGGTTTTATAAGGGCCAGAGCCTTTGATGAGCAAGAAGCCAATATTGTTCTTCTTGAGGATGATTCTTTGAAACATGAGTTTCATAAGCAAGCACATGAGACTCTTTTAGTTTCAAGCTCCAAAGAAGAGTGAAACTGACCCCAACTCCACTTTCATTGATAGTAAGTGATAGCTGTCAGGTTCGCAGAATGACCGATGGAACCAACTGAATCTCTCGTGACATTCTCGAAGTTCGATCCACCACTTTGGGGAAAGAGATGTGAGTTTTGAATCCAATAGCGAGCGAGATTACCAGCCCTGAAGAAAACATTAGAGCTCGAGGAACCGGCTTGAACCGAGGAGAATGCACACAAACTACATAAAAAAGCGTTAGTCAGAAGCTAAAGTGAGTTCCATCCTTCTTCACTCACTTTAGCGTACCTTACTAAAGTCGGAATCTGTCCGACCTTGCAGAAGTAAGGGTCTGTTCGTTTGTTTGCACCGGTTTATGCCAGTAAGCTCACTTGGGGGAACTCGCTTGCGCTTTAGGAACGGCTTCCAACTTTATGTATGGTTCGGCGCTTGCGGATTAGTGTTTGTTATCTAGAGGCATTACAAGAAAGGGAGCGGTGCAACTAGCTAGGCCGTTAGGCTTATTTAAATAAATATTCCAGGTAGGCTAGTTAGACTAAGCTAGTCAGAGAAGTAAGACGGGATAAGAACCGTAACCCTGTGTCATAGAGCTGCAAAGGCACTATCAGGGAGAGACTTTGGAGAGAGATAGGGTGAAGCGGATCCTTTAATTGACTATGCTAGGTGGCAAAAAGAGTCTCTTTCTCAGCTGATCTATGACCATTCTGTTGTTGTCTGTTGGTAGTGGTTTCTTTTCATTTATTTGTAGGCGGAGGGCTTCCCTTTACAGAAGCTTTTTCGGGTCAAAGGCTTGACTCTCTATTATTGCATAACATAAGAGAAGGCTAGTACGTGTGCCTACTGGACTTGTAATTGCCAACCGCCCCTTATGACACCTTGAACCTTTAGCCCAGGGCTTTCTTAAAAGCGAACTCCGATCACCGGTTGGCATTCTCCACAATTCGTTCGGCAAGGTATGGTCGTTCAAAGTTGTTGTTTAGCACAAGAACAAAGTAATATGAACTGTTATTTGGCAAAGAAAGAAGAGAGAGAAAGAGTAATTGTTTTCTAAAAGTCTCTCTGAATTTTTATTTATTGTATTACTTTTTATGTAAAGTTGAAATATGATAAGCCAAAATTAAAGATAAATGATAAGCTTAAATTAAAGATAAGATTTAAGCTCAATCATTCTTTTCAATCATTCTGAGCTCCTCTTTCATTGCTTCAACCCACTTGTCATCCTTCTCAACTTCTTCAAATTTTGCAAGCTCAAATACAACAATATTACTTTTTTCATAAATATTAGATAAAGACCTTGTTCCTCTAACTGGGACATCATCTATATCATCATCAAAGTATTGCGGAATCTCTGACAATTGTGTCTTTATTGACTCCTCCTAGTTCCATTGTTTATCCTCTATGAACTTGATGTCTCTGCTTATAACAATTTTTCCATTTTGTGGTTGAAAAATTCTATAAGCTTTGGAAAAGTTGCTATATCCAATGAAAACTTCTAGTTCTACCTTCTTATCAAGTTTATCTCTTTTTACTTGTGGTACATAAAAGAAACAAAAATAACCAAAAATTTTTAAATTTTGCAAATCTGGTTTGTAACTAAACCAGTCTTCATACGGAGTTTTTTTTTGCAAAGCTCTACTTGGTAGCCTATTTAGCAAAAAAACTGCAGTGTTTGCAGCTTTTGCCCACAGTTTCTTTGGCAACTCCTTCTCATGTAGCATACACCTTGTCATCTCCATAATACTTTGACTTTTTTCTCTCACTTACGCCATTCTATTGTGGAGTTTAAGGTGCTGTGAGGTGATGCTCAATACCAGCTTCTCTACAAACTTATCAAAAATATAATTGGTATATTCTTTCCCATTATCTGACCTTATCTTTTGTATCCTGCAGCCACTTTGATTTTCCACCCATGCTTTATATTTTCAAAATATATTAACAACCTCATATTTGAATTTGAGAAAATAAATCCAACAAAACCTGGTATAATCATCAATAAATACAATGTAATACTTACTACCATTTAATAATGGTATTTTCTGAGGTCCTCCAACATTTGTGTGTATCAATTGCAACTTGCGTGTTGCTCTCCATGTCATTTGACAGAAGGGTCTTCTATTTTGCTTGCCATATTGACAAGCCACGCAATCAACTAACTTGTCTTCCAGCAATGGCACACCTCTCACTAAATTATGTTTTTGTACACATAAAAGTCCACCATGATTAAAATGCCCAAGCCTTCTATGCTATAATTCTGCATTACTTACAGTGCTTGAGAATGATATTTGCTCCTCCTCCATTAGATTTAGAGCAAACCTTTTTGCTTTTATTTTCACTTTGAATACATCTCTGCCCTTCACATCTTTGATGAAACACCATTTGTCTTCAAATACG
The DNA here is from genome assembly GCA_019650275.1 of Xylocarpus granatum. Classification (NCBI taxonomy): domain Eukaryota; kingdom Viridiplantae; phylum Streptophyta; class Magnoliopsida; order Sapindales; family Meliaceae; genus Xylocarpus; species Xylocarpus granatum. The sequence continues at coordinate 29,868 of BNST01000302.1, read as the reverse complement.
ACTTTAAAACCTTTTTCAATTAGCTATCCAACACTCAGCAAGTTTTGGTTAATATCAGGCACATATAAAACATCAGTAATATACTTTAAACCTGTTAAACTTTCTATAGCCACAGTTCCTTTGCCCTTGACTGAAATAAATTCACCATTTCCAATTTTTACTTTGGAAATAATGGTTTTATCAAGCTCTTTAAAGAGCTCTTGATCATTGGTCATGTGATTTGTGCAGCCACTATCAATTAGCCAGGAATTGCTAGAGCTGATATTTGTTGTGAAGCATGTTGCAACAAAAAGTTGGTCTTCTTGTTGTTGCTCAATCGAAACTTTTTTCTCTTCATGTTGTTGTGACTTGCAGACACGCTCCATGTGTCCAATCTTACCACATTTTCTGCACTTGACATCAGGCCTCCACCAACACTTTCTTTATGGGTGGTTCGTTTTTTTGCAGTGTGGACAAGGTGAATATATTTCATCCTTGTTTTTGTTGCTATTGCCAGTCTTGTTGCCCTTTTTCTTATTGTAGTTCTTTTTATCTTTGCCTCCTTCTGAATTTTCTGTCTTTGCTTGAAGAGCACCCTCCATGGATTCTTCTTTTCTCGTCATTCTTCTTTACTCTTGTACCTGCAATGCATTCACCAATTCCGCCAAGGATATACTTGACAGATCTTTAGATTCTTCTAATGAAGAAATTTTAGACTCATACTTTTCAGGCAAAGTTACGAGAATTTTTTGCACAATTCATTCATCAGAAAAATGCTTACCAAGCAACCTTACCTTATTCACTATACCCAATAACTTGTTAGAGTTGTCTTTGATGTTTTCTGTCTCCTTCATTTTCAACATTTCAAACTCTCTAATCAAATTGAGTACTTGCATATTTTTGGTTCTTTCGTTGCCTTGGTATTCCTTCTTGAGGTAGTCCCATATATCCTTTGCTGACTCCAAGCTCATGATCCTTGTAAATATAGTGCTTGAAACAGCAAAGAATAAACATGCTTTAGCTTTGGACTTCTTAGTCTTCCTCTCTTTGTAGACCTTGAGTTGAGTCATAATAGGATTCTCTGGTAATGGAGGAATATCATAATCTTCCTCTATAGCTTCCCAAAGGTTTAATGCTTCAAGATGGACTCTCATTCTAATAGCTCAAACTTGATAGTTATCACCATCAAAAATTGATGGTGTAACATGAGAGAACGTTGTTTCAGTTTTCATCTCTTTTGGTTTTTTACTTTTTTTGGTTGTTGTGTTTTTAATTTGTGTTTGGATTCACTCAACGCACAAGTCCCTCAAGAACAAAGAACTCTGATACCAATCTGTTGTTATTTAGCATAAGAACAAAGTAATATGAACTATTATTTGGCAAAGAAAAGAGAGAGAAAGAACAATTGTTTTCTGAAAGTCTCTCTGAATTTTTATTCATTGTATTGCTCTTTATATAGAGTTGAAATATGATAAGCTAAAATTAAAAATAAATGATAAGCCTAAATTAAAGATAAGTGATAAGTCTAAATTAAAGATAAGATTTAAGCAAATCCTAACAAATTAAGGCACTTTTTCAACAAAAGTGCATTTTCCCAGGAGAGTTTTAAAAAGTGCGTTGGCATCAAAGAAATAGTGCTTTGGGGCAAAATACATAATGGGTCCTCCAGAGGAGGGGATGGTAAAGTATACAAGTATAGTAACGAGTAGTAATTAGTAGTTTAACGTGGGGCATGGTCGACTATTTTTGAGACGCACGCTATAGTATAGTTGTGAGTTCACATGACGAAGCGTTGGTTCTTTGGTACATAGTGAGCAGTCGCCAGAGGGGGGGTCCTTCAAGGAGAACTACAGTGAGTGGCAGAGCGTAGAGCTTAGGGAGTCGGGGAGAGGCACCAAAGAGAGACGATTGTAGTTCGGCCGATCCAAAAGGGGTGAGAAAGCCTAGGGCAAGGAAGGAGGTACGCTTTCAAAAGCGCCGTCGATCAAGGACCGGAGATAAGCACTTGAGCAAAAAGTGGTGTATGCTTACATGTTAGTAGAATAATAATTGTTATCTATCTTTCTCTCTCTCAAGTGATATGCCACAAGAGAGACGACCATCGGAAGTTACGGTGCCCTAGGAAAGACCACCAGTTTATGGGCTCAAAATCATAGTCAAGTACTGTTAGGGCATACCATAAATGCTCTTTTATTTTGACTTTGAATGTCGAAACCCGTCACTTTGAAAGCAAGGAAGATACGAGCTTTTCACTCGTGAAAGAAGTCACCACTCGGGCAAGAGCACGGCGGCTGGCTCCCTGGTAAGATGAAGGGTCTTGGTCTTTCCTAGAAAGAGAGATTAGTATTGGAAGGTGAAGATGAAGGACGGGCGAAAACTAAGTGAAATTCATATTAATTGTAATTGGGGTAAAGAAATACGAGCAATTCATGGGAATAGCAAATGTAGCCCTTATCTTTTAAAAAGAAGAGGGTCCACGAGTTGAGACAGAGAAGTTCTAAGTAATCAAGTAGGAGTTTACCCACGAGAGTAAGAGGCAGTATTAGCACTGAAGAAAGTAGGGATAGGTGTAGTCGCATTCGATCGAGAGTCGGATACTCATATATAAAGGTATCAGGAGATAGGAGCTTTCTTCAGTAATCAACCGAGCAAAAAGCCAATTCTTTTATTATTATTTATTTAGTAAGATAGTTTTAGGCCAATAATCTCCTAAAATATCTAGATCCCTCTTTTTTTAAAGAATAAAGAAATTCTGACCTGCCACTTTAGTATTTTTCATTTAAAAAGTCATTTCCCCTCATTTTAAACAGTGCATAGCTTAGGTCGACTAATTGGACCTGGTGAGATAGCTTTCTTAAGGATTGGCTATCCTACTTACCATGTTTTCCATGCCATGTGCTTCCTCCAATACTGGAACAGGGGCTGCCCTATATTATATAGTCAAGCCCGTTCCTCAACAAGCTAATTAAGGGTTTTGGAGGGAATCTCTGTCTGTTAGGAATTTGAGATCTCGGGGTCGGGTCGAGGAAGTAGCAATAGTCAAGGTAAAAGGTTGGCATCCAGGTCCATCCTAATAACACGAACGGAAAGCAGACTTGATCGTCCGAGTAGTCTGATATAACATCTACCAATGACGAAAGCAGCCAGTTAAGCTGAAAAAAAGGAAAAGCAGCACACATGAGGCAAGATGAAGAGGGCTGAGGATGGCCCTGAGACCATTCCTTTTGAATGGAGCGAAAGCACCACACCCGATTTCGCTACAGAATGCGTTTCGTACTAAGAAAAGACTTTTTTCATCCTGCGTACTCCGCTATAGGCATTGGTCTATCTCTTGGTTCTTTCCCATGGATTGCCTACCAATCTGAGTAAATAAGTAATGTTCCTCGAAGCCCGGTCACTCCTAGGCCATTCCCGGTCGCCCTGGTATGGGCAGTTTCCTTCGTATCTAGTCGCTCTAGCAGCTATCGAATCATACAATTCTATTTCTTCTTCTTTTCATTCATTCAATGAAACTTCAATTTACTTGTCTAAGGTGTGTTTCGAGGTACAGATCACCAAAGATGGGTAGATGTTCAGTCTCAGAAAAACCAATACTATTTGGAACTTCACTTCTAGAGCTCCATCTTTCAGAATCAAAAGCTGGAATAAAAGATTGAGTATATGGAGAGATGATCCTACGCTTTCTTTCTCTGTCTTTAAAAGAGTAAGTGAAGGTAGGGAACACAAGAGTGAGTTTGTTCTAGTCAATAAGAGGTAAGTTCTCGCTTAAGTGTGCAGTGGTATCCCCCGGAGCAATAGAATAGAAGAAGAGGGTCTCTCTCTGGGATCACTTTCAATATAAGTAGGAGCATCTTAGTGTACAACTGATTATGTAAGAGAATAGGTTCTTTCTATTCTTCCTAAAGGCAAGACAAGAGGAGCGTGCTCTTCTTTGTCCTCCAAATCTCGTAAGAGAATAGAATCTAGGGTAGGGCTATTTCCTCTCTCATATCGGCTCCTCACGAACAGCTGGAAAAAGCTCCAAAGCAAAGCAAAGAGAAGTTCAACAAGTTTAAGTGATAGGTGATGGTCTCAAGACTTCGAAATCTAGTGATTACTTCCACGATGGTGGGCGAGATAGCAAAGTCAGTGTTGACCTCAAACTCAATTCAAGATCCACTGAAGGGTTTGCTTTGACTTAGCATAAAGTTGATGCCCATTGGTTGGCATGAAGCTCTTCCTACGGTTCTTTTCGATTGACTAGCTCTTAAGCGTATACTGTGCAGTTTCCGATAAGATAGAGGTATAAGTTCCGGAGCCGGTCTATGCTTGGGAGGGGGAAGCGGACAATCAAGAAGCTGCTTGTCCGATAAATGATTGGATACATGGCCGGGCCAGTCTCCCATTGGTGTGGTGGAGACGGTTCTTTCTCTATCTTTAGCTTCTTCTTCTGAGTCAAATAGATAAAACATGTGAATGAAGATAGATTGACCTCCCTCTTTTGACCCGGATAGGTGCTTTTCCTTTTTTCTTTTGACGAAACCAGTTGAGTGAGAGTCGGGGTGGGGAAGATTAGTTATTCCTTCATCCCAAATTGCATCTACAGTTGGTATACTTTCTATGCCTGGATGATCTGGCACTCTTCTTGCTTAGTCTGGCTGATACGGCTCAGTGATTATTTTGTCTGGTTGTACCGGAACTCTTCTTTCTTTCCTCGCTTGACCTGCATTCGTTAGCCGAGAACTAAGTGTAGTCAGCTCAATAGTAATATGAATTCCCTTTCACAAAATCATTAGGGCGTTAAACACAATCATTCGAAAGCGCCAAAAAGAAAGAATTGACTCTGATCTGCTTAAACTTTGAGCAACAAAAGCCCTATAAACTGCCCGACGAACTGTGCTATGGCTGTGAAAACAAACTGACCTGCTTCACTTTAGAGTTTCCCGCTTAATGGAGCGCTGGAACGAAACTGGACTGCCCTAAACCGTTTACTGAAAGGAAGTTCTCTACGACCACCGGTCGCCTACTAACTTGCCTAGCTTCAGCTTTCGGCAGGTGGAAGCTCCAAGCTAATTCACAACTAATCGCGGCTGTACCCAACAAGAGATTCTTTCTATGATTCCCGGAGAGAAAAAAGAGTTTACAGCTACGACACCCCCTATAACTAAACCACCAAGACCGGGTAACAGAATAGTGACCAGAGCAGCAGATTCAATAGCCGCGGTTCTTCCTCCATCAGATCAGGCATAATCAACAGGAGAAGCAACGGTTACTGACTACCTGACTGAACCAATAGGAGCTATTCTTTCGCAAAGAGCTTATTCGTGCACAACGGATTATTCTTATTCTATAGCACTCGCACCGGTGACTCTTACAGTGGTTAGTTAGAAAGATTTGGTAGGGAGGGCAGGGCCTAGCTATTCTTTGTCCTCTTCCCCGCCTCAACAAGAACAAAAACAGCAACTATAGCAACTAGGCGTCCCTGCTTTGCCTAGCTCAAGGAAACAAAAACAGAATAGGGGCCAACAACGGAACAGAAAGAACTAGAACTCACAACTCAAGCACTAACAACGAGTTAGAATCCAGGAACTACAATCTCGATACAAGCATTCCTTGAATGTGCTAGATGCGTCAGTCCAGTAAAAGAAACCCATTTATCGCATCTTTAAAGTCGCTATTGGCATTTAGAATACTTAACTGATTCTAGTAATATCTTCTATTTTCTATTCCAGGAGCGATGGGATCCCTCCCTCTCACACTGGATCGAGGGGAGCCCGGGCATCATTACGAATAGCTTCTAAAAGAAGAACTGGCTTTGTTCGCTTTCCCTTGACCTGATTCCAGTGGAAGTACGCAAAGAACGGGAACTTGTTTCTCTGCTTTGAAGTAGGAATAGGATCTAACCAAGCAAGCAAAGATTGATTGGCATCTGTCTTTCCCTATGCTAGATAACTAGCTATAAAAGAGAGAAGTAAAGCAAAGGGGAACTAATTCTTTCTTGAAGGAATTCTGTTGCAAACATAAAATGGAAGGAATTCCCTAGTTGTGATGGACAAAGTACCAAGCTCACTTCAGTACTCTTTGGTAAGCATTCCACTCTTCAATTGCTTATCAGCAAACACTACATCACAATACAATGTGAAGAGCGATTTATGTATATCAATTCTATTTTCTAGAAAGACAGAGCTTATAAGATAATGATAATATAGAAATCTTTAGTTTCAATGGCAGTTAATCAAGCTAGAATTCCTTTCCTGGTGATGTGGAAGAAAGAATTCTGCCGTTCCTGAAACACTGGAAATTGGCCCATGTCAGACAAGAACTGGGAAGGTCAATCCTGATAGCAGATTGAGCTCTCATTCTTAAAGCAATGCCCAGATTGAAAGAACATAGAATTGGAGTTCTCTATCCAGGATCACCCCAGTTTTCTAAGTGCTACCTTCATTCACTAGATGTAAAGCAACCTTCTTAATGGGGAAGGGGGAAGCGAGACCCCTGTTACCGCAATATGGAGGATGGGATCGGGAGAGAAAGCCAATTATCCTTAGCTAGCAAGCTAGTTTCAGTCAGAAGCCTATCGATAGTTTGAGTTCCCCTCTTGTGCCAGCCTTCGAAGCAAAGCAAGACCTCTAGTTTAATTTCCGGTGCCAGTTGGCTAAAGATTGGAGTTCGATTCCTCGTTTGCTTTCTAGCCGAAAAAGTAAGGACTTTATCTGCGCCGACAAAAAGAGAAGAACAGAAAGAATAGGAAGGATTGAAATTATGAGCTCCTTTCCAAGTCAAAGGCCTTCTCTTTCTTTCGAAGTGGCTTATTGCCATTTAGGAGAGATCCTAGTATACTTATTATATCCTAAAAAGTCGGGGTGAAGACCAGGGGAGTTGAAGAGACCTTTTGGTATATCCACTTTTTCCAAAAATGCCTCTTTCTCTAAGATACAGCTAATAGAAGGAATGGATAGAGGAGTTCCTGACCCATAGTCTTTGTATTCAAGCCAGAACACTAGATGATCGAATCGTCCTCAAGCCATGAATCGGCCTCATCTAAGATCGATTTTCGATTGCGCTCATCGCCAAACCTGTCCGTTGTCCGTGTCCGAGAAAGCGTCCGATAAACTGTCCCGTGCCAACCGTCTGCTGTTAATGCTGAACCGACCTTTGGCTTTACTCGGCGCGTATAGCATCGATTGGGTCACCCGCCTCTTGCTTTGTTAGCTGTCCCTGCTTCTGTGCTACCTCAGCCTCTCGTGCCCTGGATTGATGTACTCTCCGCCTGCTCCGAACCTTCTGATTGGCCATCCTTGGGTTCAGAAATCGCATTATTCGACCTCTTTGCTTGTGATTTGCTATCGTGCTTCTCTCGCAATCTTTGATTATAAAAACCCTGTTTTACGTTGCCCAAAATTGCACTAAGAAAATCTTGACTTGGAGAGGGTGATTCCCCATGAGCACACGAAAACGTCGATTTTATCAGGCAGATGCAGAACTCTAGCAGATAATTGGAACAGAACCTAAAAAGCAGGTCTCCTTAGGGCGCCGGACAACAGCAGAATTAAGGAAACTAACTACCCTACCGACTCCAGCACCATGAAAGAGTACCCAATCTCGGAACATCAAAACCAGGCTTAGTTTGATAGGCCAGGGGACGCATTGCAGCAGAGGGGGCCTTAGCGGCGCTTTCTTGGGCACCTAGTGGTGCCAACCTGCATTTAAATCAAAGTTCTCGAATCCCGCTTAAGGTCAGTCAGGAGAGATCGAGCGTAGAGGAGAGTTCATTATTTTTTCAAATATGACATAAATGAAGTGCATTTCCCCCGTGCTTTTATTTGGTTTACCCAAAAATCTTTATCAAATGGCTAGGTTAGGGCATCCTCCCCATCTTTTTCAATCATCGACATTAGGATTGGGACTCCCTACTTATGGCCAAATCAGTGCTCTAGTGGATCCTCAATTTCATTGTTCATCCGTACCGCTATCAAAGGAAAGTACAAAGAAGAACGCTAGGGGGGATCTGTTTCGTAATTCGATCTGCAGCTCTCCCTTCCAAAAATCTCTAGTTGAGCCAAAAACAAAAAGAGATGGTTTAGTAACACATCCCTTTGTTTCGTCTTGGTCATCCTTCCCTGATTCACTGAGTGATCAAAGCATATTGAAAGGGAGGATTTTTCAGGGCTGGAAGGAGCAAATTTCGAGACAGGGAGTTATCTTCCTTTAGTGGCACCGCACCCGCATATACACATTTAAGAAAGAGACTCTAAATTGCCAACTTATCACACTCTCCAATCATTCCACTTCTCACACTACGGTGACTAAGACTTTCTCAGGGCTCAAAAGAACCCTATTTTGGAGTACCATCACCATCATAGGAGAACGGAAAGCTTGAGCTTTCGAAGTCATCTTTCCAAAGAAAGGTGAGTCAAAGCCATCATGCGGCTTTTCAAGCCCGATCTTCCGAATCTGCTGCATGAAAGCCCGATAGGGCATTCTCCTTTAGATTTGATTGATTCTAGAGTCGCATTAGCTTGGAACATGGCCTTTTCTTTTAGGCAAGATTGGATCGATTGGGCTTAGTGAGCGAACTACCTCTTCTCTATACGGGTACAGGTGAGCTACTCCAATGGGAGTAGCGTAAGCTAGAAACTACTTCCATTGAAACAATTTCTTCTATGCCTTGACTTAAGATTCGGTATCCGTTTTCTTTGGTGTTGTCAATGAACTTCTTCCGGAGCTTCCTTAGCTTCTAGTGCCCACTTGGCCACCTTGAATCAGGCTTCGAAAGCTACTCACATCTACATCTGTAATAGATTGGATATGCTTCCACATCCCGTTAAAAAAGGTTATGATTTCGAAGGTTGATAGTGAGTGGACCATAGGCATAGGTAGGTGGGGATGAATAATCCCTAGCAGAGCCCGAGCAATCCTAGAAGAAATCCTCCCAATCAATAAATGAATCATGCTTTACCGGCCCAATCCTTTATGCCATGAATCATAATCATTAGCATGCCTCCCAATCTTTCATGTGATACAATGCGGCACCAATATGTCTACCCGAGACTTGTGCTCGAGATGGTTTCGCTTCCCCGAGTGACTCAAGGGGGGCCAGCTGTGCCACTTCCCTTATACTGGTCAAAAAGGTTGTGACTGTAATTGACAAAGGGTTGGCCATAGGGAAGATGCCATTTTTCACATCTCGATGTAATTTCTTTACTGACATGGGATGCCCATAGGCAGGGTGCTAAAAGGACGATTCGAAATCCTATTTCTCTACTAATTTTTTGTGGTAAAGATTGCCATAGAAGGCGGTAGTCAATATAATCAAGATGTTGTGTACTAAATGAAAGAAATTCACACGGTTCACCACAAGGGGGAAATGCCAATTGGACAGGGAACATGGCAATTCACAAGCCAAAACCAAGGTTGAAACATTCTATCAATCGTATCCCAATGGAACAAATACCTATTCTTCATCATTTGTATGTCCCTCATTACTCTTCTGTTACCAAGCCAAATCCATCAATAACGGAAGATAACTTCCCAAACCATAATAAGAATCATAAGCATTCCAACCATTCCGTTCCTGTGTAGGTGAAGCAAGGAACTATCATGTCTAACCGAGACTTGTGCTCGAGATGGTTCATTCATGTCATTTCTTCTTCGAGTAATGCTTCAATTCATGGATTGTCGGTGCTGTACCCATCTTGGTGGTTGTTCAACATCGACTTTTTCCTTGTTAGTAGCAATTCCTAGTGCTAACGACTATAAGTTTACTATCAAGCTATAACGACTGAAACTACAGCACAAAATCATTTAGTTTCACCTATCCTAGTAGTAAGCGAAACTACGAAACTCAAACTAAGAGAATAGTAAAGAGTAAAGATCACCACAATGAACACTAAATGAAAGAGGATCACTTTGACCTTTCAAAGTGAAGAAAAGAAGTGGATTGCGGCACTAGAAGTCGTTAGAACAGGCGCTGAGAAAAAGCATTTCATTGACGGTGTTGAAAAAGTGCCTTAGTTTGCTAGGATTTACTTAAATCTTATCTTTGATTTAGGCTTATCATTATCTTTGATTTAGGCTTATCATTATCTTTGATTTAAGCTTATCATTATCTTTAATTTAGATTTATCACTTATCTTTTGTTATGTTTCAACTCTATATAAAGTGCATACAATGAAAAAAATTTTAGAGAGAGACTTTTAGAAAATAATTGCTCTCTCCCACTCTTTTTTTTTCTTTGCCAGTTCATATTACTTTGTTCTTGTGCTAAACAACAACAGATTGGTATCAGAGCCTATTTGTTCTTGAGGGATTTGTGCGTTGAGTGAATCCAAACACAAACCAAAAACACAATAACCAAAAAAAAACTCAGAAGAGATGGAAACTGAAACAATGTTCTCTCATGTTACACCACCAATTTTTGATGGTGATAACTATCAAGTTTGGGCTATTAGAATGACGGTCCATCTTGAAGCATTAGACCTTTGGGAAGCTATAGAGGAAGATTATGATATTCCTCCATTGCCGGAGAATCCTACTATGACTCAACTCAAGGTCTACAAAGAGAGGAAAGACTAAGAAGTCCAAAGCTAAAGCATGTTTATTCTCTGCAGTTTCAAGCACTATATTTACAAGGATCATGAGCTTGGAGTCAGCAAAGGATATATGGGACTACCTCAAGAAGGAATACCAAGGCAACGAAAGAACCAAAAATATGCAGGTACTCAATTTGATTAGAGAGTTTGAAATGTTGAAAATGAAGGAGACAGAAAACATCAAAGTCTACTCTAACAAATTGTTGGGTATAGTGAACAAGGTAAGGTTGCTTGGTAAGCATTTTTCTGATGAACGAATTGTGCAAAAAATTCTCGTAACTTTGCCTGAAAAGTATGAGTCTAAAATTTCTTCATTAGAAGAATCTAAAGATCTGTCAAGTATATCCTTGGCAGAATTGGTGAATGCATTGCAGGCACAAGAGCAAAGAAGAATGATGAGAAAAGAAGAATCCATGGAGGGTGCTCTTCAAGCAAAGGCAAAAAATTCAGAAGGAGGTAAAGATAAAAAGAACTACAATAAGAAAAAGGGCAATAAGACTAGCAATAACAACAAAAACAAGGATGAGATATATCCACCTTGTCCACACTGCAAAAAAACAAACCACCCACAAAGAAAGTGTTGGTGGAGGCCTGATGTCAAGTGCAGAAAATGTGGTAAGATTGGACACATGGAGCGTATCTGCAAATCACAACAACATGAAGAGACAAAAGTTTCTATTGAGCAACAGCAAGAAGACCAACTTTTTGTTGCAACATGCTTCGCAACAAATATCAGCACTTAGCGATTCCTGGCTAATTGATAGCGGCTGCACAAATCACATGACCAATGATCAAGAGCTCTTTAAAGAGCTCAATAAAACCATTATTTCCAAAGTAAAAATTGGAAACAGTGAATTTATTTCAATCAAGGGCAAAGGAACTGTGGCTATAGAAAGTTTAACAGGTTTAAAGTATATTACTGATGTTTTATATGTGTCTGATATTAACCAAAACCTGTTGAGTGTTGGACAGCTAGTTGAAAAGGGTTTTAAAGTCGTATTTGAAGACAAATGGTGTTTCATCAAAGATGTGAAGGGCAGAGATGTATTCAAAGTGAGAATGAAAGCAAAAAGCTTTGCTTTAAATCTAATGGAGGAGGAGAAAATATCATTCTCAAGCACTGTAAGTAATGCAGAATTATGGCATAGAAGGCTTGGGCATTTTCATCATGGTGGACTTTTATATATACAAAAACATAATTTAGTGAAAGGTGTGCCATTGCTAGAAGACAAGTTAGTTGATTGCGTGGCTTGTCAATATGGCAAGCAAAATAGAAGACCCTTCTCTCAAACGACATGGAGAGCAACACGCAAGTTGCAATTGATACACACAGATGTTGGAGGACCTCAGAAAATATCATTATTAAATAGTAGTAAGTACTACATTGTATTTATTGATGATTATACCAGGTTTTGCTGGATTTATTTTCTCAAATTCAAATATGAGGTTGTTAATATATTTTGGAAATATAAAGCATGGGTGGAAAATCAAAGTGGCTGCAGGATACAAAAGATAAGGTCAAATAACGAGAAAGAATACACCAATGATATTTTTGATAAGTTTTGTAGAGAAGCTGGTATTGAGCATCAACTCACAGCACCTTACACTCCACAACAGAATGGCGTAAGTGAGAGAAAAAATCGAAGTATTATAGAGATGACAAGGTGTATGCTACATGAGAAAGAGTTGCCAAAGAAACTATGGGCAGAAGCTGCAAACACTGCAGTTTTTTTGCTAAATAGGTTGCCAACTAGAACTTTGTAGAAAAAAACTCCGTATGAAGCCTGGTTTGGTTACAAACCAGATTTGCAAAATCTAAAAATTTTTGGTTGTCTTTGTTTTTTTTATGTGCCACAAGTAAAAAGAGACAAACTTGATAAGAAGGCAGAACCAGGAGTTTTCATTGGATATAGCAATTTTTCCAAAGCTTATAGAATTTTTCAACCGCAAAATGAAAAAATTGTTATAAGCAGAGACGTCAAGTTCATAGAGGATAGACAATGGAACTGGGAAGAGTCAATAAAAACACAATTGTCAGAGATTCCGCAATACTTTGATGATGATATAGATGATGTCCCAGTTAGAGGAACAAGGTCTTTATATGATATTTATGAAAAAAGCAATATTGCTGTATTTGAGCCTGCAGAATTTGAAGAAGCTGAGAAGGATGACAAGTGGGTTGAAGCAATGAAAGAAGAGCTCAGAATGATTGAAAAGAATAACACTTGGGAGTTGGTGAACAAACCTCAACACAAAAAGGTCATTGGAGTCAAATGGGTTTATAGAACCAAACTTAATGCAGATGGTTCTATAAATAAATATAAAGCCAGATTAGTTGTGAAAGGGTATAGTCAAGTGTTTGGAGTGGATTTCTCAGAAACTTTTGCTCCAGTAGCACGCTTGGATACAATTAGGATGTTGCTTGCTTTAGCAGCACAAATGAGATGGAAGACTTACCAGCTAGATGTAAAATCTGCTTTTTTAAATGGTAATCTTCAAGAGGAAATCTATGTAGAGCAGCCCAAGGGATTCAAAGTCAAGGGACAGGAGGAGAAAGTCTATTTGCTGAAAAAGGCCTTATATGGTCTTAAACAGGCACCCAGAGCCTGGTATAGCAGAGATTGATGAACATCTTCAAAGTCTTGGATTTGTTAAAAGTCCAAGTGAAGCTACATTATATGTAAAAGGAGCAGATGCTAACTTAATTATAGTTTCTATTTATGTTGATGATTTACTTGTAACAGGAAGCAATGAGAAACTGGTAAAAGAGTTTAAAGCTGAAATGCTCAAAGTATTTGAGATGACTGATCTAGGCTTGATATCTTACTTTTTGGGTATGGAAGTGAAGCAAGATCATGATGGAGTCTTCATAAGCCAAAAGAAATATGCAAAGAAAATACTCAAGAAATTTCACATGGAAGAATGCAAAAGCACCAGCACACCAATGAATCAGAAGGAAAAATTTAGCAAGGATGATGGAGCAGAAAAAGTTGATGAAAGCCAATATAGGAGCCTAATTGGTTGTTTGATGTATCTTACAGCCACTAGACCAGACATAATGTTTGCAGTGAGTTTACTTTCAAGATTCATGCATTGTGCTAGTGAAGTGCATTTCCAAGCTGCAAAAAGGATTGTAAGATATATCAAGGGCACCACAAATTATGGTATCAAATATTCTTACTGTCAAAATTTTAAACTTCATGGTTATTCTGATAGTGATTGGGCAGGTTTTGCTGATGACATGAAAAGTACAACAGGATTTTGTTTCAACTTTGGATCAGGAATTTTTTCATGGTGTTCAAAGAAGCAAGATGTGATAGCTCAAAGTACAGCAGAGGCAGAATATGTAGCAGCTAATGCTACAGTAAATCAAGCAATTTGGATCAGAAAAATACTTGCAGACTTACACATGAAACAAAGTGAGCCAACACAGATTTATGTAGACAACCAAGCTGCAATTACAATTTCAAATGATCCTGTTTTTCATGGCAAAACTAAGCATTTCAAGATCAAATTGTATCACTTAAGAGAAGAATAAAAGAATGGCAAAATTAAACTGCTTTATTGTAAGACCGAGGATTAAATCGCGGATGTGTTAACTAAAGCTTTACCAAAAACTAGACTCGAAGACTTAAGAGATAGATTAAACCTCTGCAATTACTAAGGCAAGGAGGAGTGTTGAAAAGGTGTCTTAGTTTACTAGGATTTACTTAAATCTTATCTTTAATTTAGGCTTATCATTATCTTTGATTTAACCTTATCATTATCTTTGATTTAAGCTTATCATTATCTTTAATTTAGATTTATCACTTATCTTTTGTTATGTTTCAACTCTATATAAAGTGCAATACAATGAAAAAAATTTTAGAGAGAGACTTCCAGAAAATAATTGTTCTCTCCCACTCTTTTTTTTTCTTTGCAAGTTCGTATTAATTTGTTCTTGTGCTAAACAACAACAGTCGATAGATAGCCCGCCTGCCTTTCCTTGGCCCACAGAACTCAGAAAGAAACTTTGACTCACATCACTTCTGCCCCCTTCACTGTTGTCTTTGATTTGAAGCTGGCGAGAGAGAGGCAGCCATGGCTGATGAAAGAGAGTCAACTTACCCCCTTCTGCTTCGCTTGAGCTTCTTCTTACTTTGGTTGAGTGAGCATCACTTCTTTGATTATCCCCCCTGAGACTGAAGTTGCTAACAAACGGGCTAAAAGCTTTACTGAAAGTGAACTGAACTACTCTCGAGAACGAGAACTCGATTTGAACTTCGACGGAGCTTCCGAATTCAACGATCGGCTTCGTTGCCCCTGCTTCCTACTTTTCGGGTGAGCGACTGACCGCAAAAAGCCTTTCGAAAAGCACTTTCTTGGTTGAACCTGCCTTCTCTTTTCATGTCATTCCTGGGGCTTAAAAAGAGCATTTCCCCAACTTATTGTGCATTTCATTGAATGGACTTGTGGTATCGGAACCCATCCATTTTGCTGGTAATGCGCTAACCCCTACCCATGTGACAGAGCGGGAACTACTTGCCATAAATTTACTAAGTCATCAAGCCCTTATCAAAATAGTCAAAACTCTACTCGGAACAAGAAGCATATATGGGGTTATCGAGAAAAATCATAAAAAGTAAAAACAGCAGCTACCACCTAGCCGGAGATTGCCGAACTAAGGGATACAAGCATATATGGGGTTATCAAAAGATGATTAACACCAAGGTTCAAGCCTACCTAGCACAACTATCAACGTGTCCCCGACAAGGATATAGTACAAACCTACTTATTTTCTACAATTCTGAAAGGTAACTCCTCTTTAACCTATCGCACACTAGGGCGGTCCAAGCCCCCCGCCTTTTCTTGGAGTTAGTAGTCCAAGGGGTAGGATCATAGAAGCAGATATCTGGCCGTTAGGAAGCTTGACCACACAGAGGTATTCTCATCATCAGCTCGTCAACTGGTTGAAGGTAGCTAGCGCGCTACCCTTTGCTTCCCTCTTTGCCCAATCATCAGAGGCGGCTTCCCCATTTCCATTTCTTCCTGTATCGGCAGCCTCTTGGCGGTGAAGGTCATTAAAACGCGAGTCAGATTCGGTTGTTAGGCGCTTTTGTCTTGGCGAAGCAGTACCAATCCCGGCCCCTTTCTATCCCCGCTGTTGGCCCTTTTGAGAAGAAGGATACTCATTGGGATCCATTTCATTCTAGTAAGAAAATAAATTCTTCCTCACCGGGGCAACCAATACCAATTCCACAATTGACCGTTCTGTGGACAGGCCGACCGTATTGGCGGAAGTCATGCCCTCTCCTTTACAGTCGAGTACTCCGTTCCCCCATCTTTCTAAACTATTAGATGAAGGAATCTTACTGCTTAGTATTGAGAAGCTCGCGCAAGATAGGCAAGTGGGAAGCAAGGCTGTATTTTTGACTTGGGATTTCATGGTTAGACTTCCATTTGATCCTCATAGCTCAGATTCCGCACTTCTTTAGGTGCCCTTTCCTCACCAGTGGTATAGCCTGCCTCGACACCTATCACATTAAGAAAGTTCAAGCGAATTCACTGATCGAGACCACCTTTCGTGAGCCTTTTATGCGATTTCGGTCAAAGAAGAAGCTGACTTCTTGTAGTGCTGGAATGCCTCCACCATGCACATCCATCTCTGTCATAACATCAACAAACCCTCTTTTCGGCAAGAACGAGCAACCATTGAATTCCGAAACCAATCATCTTTCTCTTTATTCATCTTACTAGCCCCACCCCATATTGTGCTAGGTTTCGTCAAGTGCGATAATAAGCAGGTCAACGGTAGGCTACTTTCTTCGCTCGCACTTAAGGAAGCCAGTTATAGCTCACGCTATAAGGAGAGAAAGAAAAGATGTAACAGGTCTATCGAACCTCCAGATCAGCAAGAAGGTCTTTCACTCATTAGGGATTCTGGGAAGAAAGAAAGCTTTTTTAGTCAGCGCAGCGTGCTTCTTAGAAAGTAGTAATATACTCAATATATATATGTAATGGCTTTGATCGGCTAATTTCGACTCCACCTGTGCATTAATCTCCCCCAATGAGTAGGTTCTTTATGATTGGGTTGGATCCGTGCACCCTTTCCTATTCCTAGCCCATAGCTCATGGAAAGAAAAATGGAATATTGCATTCATTTCCCTTGGATTCTGGTCAGAGCATAGACCTATCTTGAGATGGGAGGTCTCACCTTGCTCTTGACACAACACCTAGAACAAAAATGGATCGGCAAGGGACCCTTTGATACATTCGAGTGTAGACATTCAAGACCATACAACCTGCTTTCAACACGATTCTAGCTTTCGAGGGCAGTCCGAGATGTTAATGAACAATAGGTCCATCTCACAACTAAGAAGTGGCAATTAAGAGAATTCATATTCATTGCTAGCCTTTTTCTTCTGGGCCAGTATCGAACTCTTCTTTTGAGTATGATTTTTGCTACCACTTTGTTGATTTAGCAAACCATTACGCCACTAAGAATGGCGGGACGAGGACTCATACATAACAAACAGTAAGCAAAAGCATTGAAATCGAACTGCGGAAAAGACATCAGCAAAAGGCCTCAAGCTTAGATGTCCATACATGATATTCTAAATAGACAACCTATCACATTATAGACCAATCAAAAGCCGTTTTGCAATCAATAAGTCAACATGAATGGTTTAACATTTATTTAATGAAGCGAGAAAGAATAGCAAGCATCTCGCACACATCGAAGCAAGGTTAGGTTGGGAATCAATTAAAGAGTACCTATCACATCAAACGATTCAGTCGGATTCTAGAAAGCATTTATCCAGTAAACTAACTATCCCACTCAAATGAAGAAAATAAAATATAAGGAATAAGTAGGAGCTTTCCGCAAATGTACCTCTCTTCAGGCTCAGTCAGGGGGAAGGTTGCCTAGTCGAATAGGAAGGGAATGGTCAATCGTCCTAAAGGAAGTCCTCAAAGGGTGTTCGCGCACCTGCATTCATAGAAGACCCGTGCTTCCCAAGGTATCATAGACCCTAAGTGTCAGAGTGGGCATAGTCTAATAGGGAGTCCTCAGGGGACTCCAAGACTTAACGTCGTCGTCTCCTGGCCCTTTGCTATGAACCCCAAAAAGGAGGACTGCTGGTATAAAAGAGACCCGATTTCACAACATCAGAAAGAAGCCCAAGTTTAGACCATTCAAAGAGCTGCCAGCCGGATCTCGACCAACTTATAGATTTGCTTGCTCTCGTGTACATTGAGCCTCAAAGATGTACAAAGCCTTTTCTTGTTCGAAGAAGAAAAGGCGACCATAAGGGAGGAAGTGTTTGAATCCTTCATTTAAGGCTTCACAGCATCAATTCGGAATGCTTATGAATCAAAACCCTTATCCATGTGATAGGAGAACGAGGTGCTCGACCTAATTATGCTACATCCACCAAAAGAAAGAGCTGTAGTCGCTTCGTCGTCATTGTCACAGAGGAACAACAATTGAGGATCTTCCCTGCTTGAACTGTGGGTTAGTATAACATTTCTTTCTATCACAATATGAAACTTTTGGTTTGTAACTGTCGGGGTGCGAGGATTAACTTACAAGGAAAGCTAAGCCGGATGATTGGGAAGAGGCTGCAGTTCACCGAGAATGACGAGATATCCGCTCCTTTGGTTATCGGGTAGGGTTGGAACATAGGTAGGTATCTCACTAGGCTTGGTCATGGATCGCGGTTGGGCGTGACAGAACCAAACTCTATCTTCGGAACAACTTGAGTATAAGCTGGGAACAAGTACTTGCGAATGACACACCAATCCAGTCTCACATACATTGCTTGGAATTCAATGTGGCAGAGAAAGACAAAGACTGCTCACTTCTTTGACAATTTATTCGATGTCTTTACATTATGCATTTTCATCGATCTAGAAAAGAGAATCTTTCTCACCTTCTCATTTAACTGGAGCTGGGAGAGGATAGCAGAAAAGATCGTATAGGACCGATCTCACTCTCCATCCACCCCCCCTGGTTATTCCATGGGGCCATCCCATTCCGAGTCTAATGGTTTGGACGACGATAATGGCCATGATGATGATGGTGACGGTGGTGATGACACCTTTTTATAACATATAGATGACTTTTCTCTTTCTTTTTACACTTCTATATTTAATACAAGTATTCTTGACTTAAATAACCTATCACACTTCTTCTTTTATTGGAATGCAGAGGAGAAAGAATGTGAAATGCGTAAAACCCTGCAAAAAGACCTAACACATCTAATGCTAGGTACCATAAAAAGTCAAAGTCTTCCCCAAAGTCCAAAGAAGAAACCTATCGCACTCAGCGGCAAACATCAAAGTTCCTGTTAGTAAATGAGGAAGTCTTGAAAGACATGGTGGTGGTAGAAAGCGTGAACCAAGTCTAGACACAACATTTGAGCAACAAGAAGTGAAAGAAAGGGGTAGGTATGTTCCAGATCTAAGGGTTTGCCAGACCTTGTGATTTATCTAAGAATTCCTAGTGTTTGGTATCGTACGCGGGAATGGCGAGAAAGACGGATGAAAAAGCTTCAAAATCAGCAACAGAAAGGCTTGCTGATGTGTCTGCCAATGACTAGCGACGTGTACGCTTTTCTTTGATTGTGTCACCAGCGATCATGGCTTTACCGAGAATCCTCTATCGAAGTCAGTCTCCCATGGGAGTCAGTTTCTTTGCCTTTGTTACTGACGAAATAGTGGTCCTTTTTTACCTTATTCAGATAGTGCTGACGTGAATCAGCTAGTTTCCTTTATTGAGTAAACCACGCTCGTGCGTGAGGTGAAGGTATGATATGAGAATTGAGGTCGCTTGCAAGCAAGGCTCAACCTCAACCTATCACATAACCAGCTTGTCTCGGGTTAGGAGATAGTGCACATACCCATTAATAGATCACCCTTGCCAGATCACCACTAATTGATCCCATTCCGCCATGTGGGAATCTCTTTCTTATTTATGCTTTATTAGGATTACTTAATCAAGTCAAATGTAATGAAAAAGAAGCCCTTGGAAAGGAGAATGGAGAGTTAACAACTCCTTTAACCTATAAGAATGATCGAGAAACTGAACTAGAGGTCCAAGCAAACCCAAAGAACTCTTATTTGTGGGCACTGAAAAGGGGCTTGATACCTATCACATGATGCGAAAGACAGCATAACAAAAGGAAACTACCAATATTTCGACTATTGCCCTTGTTGTTGTTTAGCACAAGAACAAAGCAATATGAACTGTTATTTGGCAAAGAAAAAAAAAGAGAGCAATTGATTTCTAGAAGTCTTCTTTTTTTTATTCATCGTATTACTTTTTATATAGAGTTAAAACATAACAAAATGATAAGCTAAAATAAAAGATAAGTGATAAGTCAAAATTAAAGATAAATGATAAGCCAAAATAAAAGATAAGATTTAAGCAAATTCTAACAAACTAAGACACTTTTTCAACACTTCTCCTTGCCTTAGTAATTACAGAGGCCTAATCTGTTTCTTAAGTTTTTAAGTCTAGCTTTTGGTAAAACTTTAGTTAACACATCCGTAATTTGATCCTCAGTCTTGCAATAAAGTAGTTTAATTTTGTCGTTCTTTTGTTATTCTCTTAAGTGATACAGCTTGATATTGAAATGCTTAGTTTTGCCATGAAAAACAAGATCATTTGAAATTGCATTTGCAGCTTGGTTATCTACATAAATCTGTGTTGGCTCACTTTGTTTCATGTGTAAGTCTGTAAGTATTTTTCTGATCCAAACTGCTTGATTAATTTCTCCATTTGATTCATTGGTGTGTTGGTGCTTTTGCATTCTTCCATGTGAAATTTCTTGAGTATTTCCTTTGCATATTTCTTTTGGCTTATGAAGACTGGATCATGATCTTGCTTCACTTCCATACCCAAAAAGTAAGATATCAAGCCTAGATCAGTCATCTCAAATACTTTGAGCATTTCAGCTTTAAACTCTTTTACCAGTTTCTCATTGCTTCCTGTTACAAGTAAATCATCAACATAAATAAAAACTATAATTAAGTTAGCATCTGCTCTTTTTACATATAATGTAGCTTCACTTGGACTTTTAACAAATCCAAGACTTTGAAGATGTTCATCAATCTTGCTATACTAGGCTCTGGGTGCCTGTTTAAGACCATATAAGCCTTTTTCAGCAAATAGACTTTCTCCTCCTGTCCCTTTAACTTTGAATCCCTTGGGCTGCTCTACATAGATTTCCTCTTGAAGATTACCATTTAAAAAAGCAGATTTTACATCTCAGCTGGTAAGTCTTCCATCTCATTTGTGCTGCTAAAGCAAACAACATCCTAATTGTATCCAAGCGTGCTACTGGAGCAAAAGTTTCTGAGAAATCCACTCCAAACACTTGACTATACCCTTTCACAAATAATCTAGCTTTATATTTATTTATAGAACCATCTGCATTAAGTTTGGTTCTATAAACCCATTTGACTCCAATGACCTTTCTGTGTTGAGGTTTGTTCACCAACTCCCAAGTGTTATTCTTTTCAATCATTCTGAGCTCTTCTTTCATTGCTTCAACCCACTTGTCATCCTTCTCAGCTTCTTCAAATTCTGCAGGCTCAAATACAACAATATTGCTTTTTTCATAAATATCAAATAAAGACCTTGTTCCTCTAATTGGGACATCATCTATATCATCATCAAAGTATTACGGAATCTCTGACAATTGTGTCTTTATTGACTCCTCCCAGTTCCATTGTCTATCCTCTATGAACTTGACGTCTCTGCTTATAACAATTTTTCCATTTTGTGGTTGAAAAATTCTATAAGCTTTGGAAAAGTTGTTATATCCAATGAAAACTCCTGGTTCTGCCTTCTTATCAAGTTTGTCTCTTTTTACCTGTGGCACATAAAAAAAAACAAAGACAACCAAAAATTTTTAGATTTTGCAAATCTGGTTTGTAACCAAACCAGGCTTCATACAGAGTTTTTTTTTCTTTGCAAAGCTCTAGTTGGCAGCTATTTAGCAAAAAAACTGCAGTGTTTGCAGCTTCTGCCCATAGTTTCTTTGGCAACTCCTTCTCATGTAGCATACACCTTGTCATCTCCATAATACTTTGATTTTTTCTCTCACTTACGCCATTCTGTTGTGGAGTGTAAGGTGCTGTGAGTTGATGCTCAATACCAGCTTCTTTACAAAACTTATCAAAAATGTCATTTGTGTATTCTTTCCCATTATCTGACCTTATCTTTTATATCCTGCAGCCACTTTGATTTTCCATCCATGCTTTATATTTCCAAAATATATTAACAACCTCAGATTTGAATTTGAGAAAATAAATCCAGCAAAACCTGGTATAATCATCAATAAATACAATCTAGTACTTACTACCATTTAATGATGATATTTTTTGAGGTCCTCCAACATTAGTGTGTATGAATTGCAGCTTTTGTGTTGCTCTCCATGTCGTTTGAGAGAAGGGCCTTCTATTTTGCTTGCCATATTGACAAGCCACGCAATCAGCTAACTTGTCTTCCAGCAATGGCACACCTTTCACTAAATTATGTTTTTGTACATATAAAAGTCCACCATGATGAAAATGCCCAAGCCTTCTATGCCATAATTTTGCATTACTTATAGTGCTTGAAAATGATATTTGCTCCTCCTTCATTAGATTTAGAGCAAAACTTTTTGCTTTCATTTTCACTTTAAATACATCTCTGCCCTTCACATCTTTGATGAAACACCATTTGTCTTCAAATATGACTTTAA
Organism: Xylocarpus granatum; assembly: GCA_019650275.1. NCBI lineage: Eukaryota > Viridiplantae > Streptophyta > Magnoliopsida > Sapindales > Meliaceae > Xylocarpus > Xylocarpus granatum. The sequence goes on along the minus strand of BNST01000302.1, from coordinate 7,589 downwards.
AACCCTTTTCAATTAGCTGTCCAACACTCAGCAAGTTTTGGTTAATATCAGGCACATATAAAACATCAGTAATATACTTTCAACCTGTTAAACTTTCTATAGCCACAGTTCCTTTGCCCTTGACTAAAATAAATTCACCATTTCCAATTTTTACTTTGGAAATAATGGTTTTATCGAGCTCTTTAAAGAGCTCTTGATCATTGGTCATGTGATTTATGCAGCCACTATTAATAAGCCAGGAATGGCTAGAGCTGATATTTGTTGCAAAGCATATTACAACAAAAAGTTGGTCTTCTTGCTATTGCTCAATAGAAACTTTTGTCTCTTCATGTTGTTGTGACTTGCAGATACGCTCCATGTGTCCAATCTTACCACATTTTCTGCACTTGACATCAGGCCTCCACCAACACTTTCTTTATGGGTGGTTCGTTTTTTTTGCAGTGTGGAGAAGGTGGATATATCTCATCCTTGCTTTTGTTGTTTTTGCCAGTCTAATTGCCTTTTTTCTTATTGCAGTTCTTTTTCTCTTTGCTTCCTTCTGAATTTTCTACCATTGCTTGAAAAGCACCCTCTAAGAATTCTTCTTTTCTTATCATTCTTTTTTGCTCTTGTGCTTGCAATGCATTCACCAATTCTACCACGGATAGACTTGACAGATCTTTAGATTCTTCTAATGAAGAAATTTTAGACTCATACTTTTCAGGCAAAGTTACGAGAATTTTTTGCACAATCCGTTCATCAAAAAAATGCTTACCAAGCAACCTCACCTTGTTCACTATACCCAATAACTTGTTAAAGTAGCCTTTGATATTTTCTATCTCATTCATTTTTAACATTTCAAACTCTCAAATCAAATTGAGTACCTACATGTTTTTGGTTCTCTTGTTACCTTGGTATTCCTTCTTGAGGTAGTCCCATATATCCTTTGCTAACTCTAAGCTCATAATCCTTGTAAATATAGTGCTTGAAACAGCAAAGAATAAACATGCTTTAGCTTTGGCCTTCTTAGTCTTCCTCTCTTTGTAGACCTTGAGTTGAGTCATAGTAGGATTCTCCGGCAATGGAGAAATAGCTTCCTCTATAGCTTCCCAAAGGTCTAATGCTTCAAGATGGACTATCATTCTAATAACCTACACTTGATAGTTACCACCATCAAAAATTGGTGGTGTAACATGAGAGAACATTGTTTCAGTTTCCATTTCTTCTGGGTTTTTTTTTGGTTATTGTGTTTTTGGTTTCTGTTTGGATTCACTCAATGCACAAATCGCTCAAGAACAAAGAGCTCTGATACCAAACTGTTATTGTTTAGCACAAGAATAAAGCAATATGAACTGTTATTTGGCAAAGAAAAAAAAAGAGAGCAATTAATTTCTGGAAGTCTTCTTTTTTTTATTCATTGTATTACTCTTTATATAGAGTTGAAACTTAACAAAATGATAAGCCAAAATTAAAGATAAGTGATAAGCCAAAATTAAAGATAAATAATAAGCCAAAATAAAAGATAGGATTTAAGCAAATCCTAACAAAGTAAAACACTTTTTCAACAGGCCTTCTAGTGCGATAAGTTTGCTTCAGATTTTACTAGATGTGTGTTAGAGAAGGTGCTAGCCGGCTGACTTAGCCAGGTTGCAAGAAAGATACAAGGTTGAGATGGCCCATGTTGAAGTAGATAAGAAAAGATCGGCCACCGCAGGAGACTCTGGAAGAAATGAACCTTGGGGCTGAAGTGAGTGTATTTTGTGCCTCAGCCTTCTTTCTGTGCTATGTTGGGTTAGGTAGGGGTAACAGTCTTCCCGACCAGCAGGATCTGATCATCGACTTCCTTCCTCTATATGTTAGGTGCATGGTCCACTTTTTGGGTGGGGTTTTGGGATTGTGCTAAGTTACCTTGAGCACATAAACAAAACAGGAAGAGTCTTGACGCCAAGACACTTACCACGGTCTTCCGCTCCTTTTTAGTTAGGTTTTTGGGGTTTAGGCTTAGTAGTAGAGTCTACCTCTCACCTTTGTGCGACCGTCGGTCTAATGATTCATATTGTTAATCAGAATGAAAAGAAAAAGAAGACTTTCTTAGAAATATGTATGCCAAGCGGATCGGCTTTACATTTATTCATTACCACGGGTTCGACATCTAAGAGGTATGCCGGAAAGAAGATCAAGTCCTCGGTGGTCCTCTTTTTTAGCTAATCAGGAAGCATCCCTTGGTGGTCCTCTCAAATCCCATAACTTGAATTCAAATGAACGTTTTACTAATTGTGTGTTAGGTTGAAGGAATGACTTAACAATAATGAATGTTACACCTGGCCGATCCCTTTTCAAAGAAGGAGGCTAGAGCTAGAGCCACTACGGCCGAAGAAAGACCTATTACTCTACATTAAGAATTCTCAGCCTAGTTCCATCACATCGAACGAAAAAGAGGGAAAGGCTTGTGATCTCATGCTCTACTAGAACGGGGGATTCTCTTTTGGCCTACCACATTTCTAGGTTGGAGTTGATTGCCATTGCCCTTGATTGGGGAGGAGACACCTAGCACGAGAAGCCGCAGGGTCTGTAGTTCGTATCACTTTAATATTCAATGCGATAGGTTACTTTGATGCGTAATGGAATGCCCTGACTTGACGGTCCAGCCTATGGTACACTTCTAACTAACAAAAGACTAGGATTTCGTAGATTCACTAGAAGAAGAAAAGGATCCGATTGTTGAATTAGTTGCCTGCCGGCTTTTTCCATTCATTCCTCGGCTAATAGTGGTGGGAGGGGATCCTTCTTTGATCTTTCTTTTCTTTCATCTTTTTTCACGGTGAGGAGACTAATGGCCGATGTGATAGGTTCGTGCGATAGGTTTGTCTTTGCTTTGTTGGTGCTTCTCCTTATCTTGTTCTTGGTTAGGTCAATGTAAATCCTTTTTCCAAGACTGAAGCTTCAAACATTATTAAAGGGTTCGGGCCTTCCGTACATTCAGCGATAGGATTAGTTGAAAGACCTATTAGTCTATATAAAGAAAAAGCTAACTGTAAAATCTCAATTTAGAAAGACTGGGTAACACCTATCACATCCAGAAATAATGACCTATCACATCTAGAATACCGCCTAGAAAAGCTAGAAGTTAGAATTTCGCAGGGATGTGACTCGCTCATCATAGCAAGAAAGGATCTGTGAGCCGAAGCTATGAGGTTAATCCACCAAGTGGAAGGGTTTTCATCTCAATTGGAAGGTTTTCTTTAATCACTTTTGGAATCGGCCTATGAAAAAAAATCTTTCTTACTCCTTAAATATAGGCAGTAAGGAGGGCGAGGACACCCTGATTGAGCCTATTATTAAAGTCAATCACCGATCTTGATCAGTGAATTCCCTTGAACTTCCTTAATGTGATAGGTGTCGATAGCAGCAGAACCCATTCCAATCCCCGGGCTTACAAACACCCGTGACGCTCTACCATGGCCGTCGGGATTGTCAGTGATGCTATGGTCACTCTCGGAACTTAGTCCTGCACACTGCCGAACACACCTGACCCCACTGCCCGTGAACAAGAATGTTCTGGGTCCTTCCCGAAGTTTGTCTGAAGCATTGGCAAACGTGCCCAATGCCTCTGGTTCGCCCACGGGGATGTTTTGGTGACTGCCAGAAGTTAATCCCCGCACTGACAAACACCCATGACCCTCTACCATGGCCGTCAGGATTGTCGGTCATGCTGTGGTCGCTCTCGGTACCTCGTCCTGCACACTGCCGAACACACCTGACCCTACTGTCACTTCGACAAGGATGTTCTGGGCATTGTCCGAAGTTTGTCCCAAGGATTGCAAAACGTGCCCAATGCCTCTGGTCCGCCCACAGGGATGTTTTGGTGACGACCAGAAGTCAATCCCCGGACTTACAAACACCCGTGACCCTCTACCATGGCCGTCGGGATTGTCAGTGATGCTATGGTCACTCTCGGAACTTAGTCCTGCACACTGCCGAACACACCTGACCCCACTGCCCGTGAACAAGAATGTTCTGGGTCCTTCCCGAAGTTTGTCCGAAGCATTGGCAAACGTGCCCAATGCCTCTGGTTCGCCCACGGGGATGTTTTGGTGACTGCCAGAAGTTAATCCCCGCACTGACAAACACCCATGACCCTCTACCATGGCCGTCAGGATTGTCGGTCATGCTGTGGTCGCTCTCGGTACCTCGTCCTGCACACTGCCGAACACACCTGACCCTACTGTCACTTCGACAAGGATGTTCTGGGCATTGTCCGAAGTTTGTCCCAAGGATTGCAAAACGTGCCCAACGCCTCTGGTCCGCCCACAGGGATGTTTTGGTGACGACCAGAAGTCAATCCCCGGGCTTACAAACACCCGTGACGCTCTACCATGGCCGTCGGGATTGTCAGTGATGCTATGGTCACTCTCGGAACTTAGTCCTGCACACTGCCGAACACACCTGACCCCACTGCCCGTGAACAAGAATGTTCTGGGTCCTTCCCGAAGTTTGTCCGAAGCATTGGCAAAACGTGCCCAATGCCTCTGGTTCGCCCACGGGGATGTTTTGGTGACTGCCAGAAGTTAATCCCCGCACTGACAAACACCCATGACCCTCTACCATGGCCGTCAGGATTGTCGGTCATGCTGTGGTCGCTCTCGGTACTCGTCCTGCACACTACCGAACACACCTGACCCTACTGTCACTTCGACAAGGATGTTCTGGGCATTGTCCGAAGTTTGTCCCAAGGATTGCAAAACGTGCCCAACGCCTCTGGTCCGCCCACAGGGATGTTTTGGTGACGACCAGAAGTCAATCCCCGGGACTTACAAACACCCGTGACGCTCTACCATGGCCGTCGGGATTGTCAGTGATGCTATGGTCACTCTCGGAACTTAGTCCTGCACACTGCCGAACACACCTGACCCCACTGCCCGTGAACAAGAATGTTCTGGGTCCTTCCCGAAGTTTGTCCGAAGCATTGGCAAACGTGCCCAATGCCTCTGGTTCGCCCACGGGGATGTTTTGGTGACTGCCAGAAGTTAATCCCCGCACTGACAAACACCCATGACCCTCTACCATGGCCGTCAGGATTGTCGGTCATGCTGTGGTCGCTCTCGGTACCTCGTCCTGCACACTGCCGAACACACCTGACCCTACTGTCACTTCGACAAGGATGTTCTGGGCATTGTCCGAAGTTTGTCCCAAGGATTGCAAAACGTGCCCAATGCCTCTGGTCCGCCCACAGGGATGTTTTGGTGACGACCAGAAGTCAATCCCCGGGCTTACAAACACCCGTGACGCTCTACCATGGCCGTCAGGGATTGTCAGTGATGCTGTGGTCACTCTCGGAACTTAGTCCTGCACACTGCCGAACACACCTGACCCCACTGCCCGTGAACAAGAATGTTCTGGGTACTTCCCGAAGTTTGTCCGAAGCATTGGCAAACGTGCCCAATGCCTCTGGTTCGCCCACGGGGATGTTTTGGTGACTGCCAGAAGTTAATCCCCGCACTGACAAACACCCATGACCCTCTACCATGGCCGTCAGGATTGTCAGTCATGCTGTGGTCGCTCTCGGTACCTCGTCCTGCACACTGCCGAACACACCTGACCCTACTGTCACTTCGACAAGGATGTTCTGGGCATTGTCCGAAGTTTGTCCCAAGGATTGCAAAACGTGCCCAACGCCTCTGGTCCGCCCACAGGGATGTTTTGGTGACGACCAGAAGTCAATCCCCGGACTTACAAACACCCGTGACCCTCTACCATGGCCGTCAGGGATTGTCAGTGATGCTGTGGTCACTCTCGGAACTTAGTCCTGCACACTGCCGAACACACCTGACCCCACTGCCCGTGAACAAGAATGTTCTGGGTACTTCCCGAAGTTTGTCCGAAGCATTGGCAAACGTGCCCAATGCCTCTGGTTCGCCCACGGGGATGTTTTGGTGACTGCCAGAAGTTAATCCCCGCACTGACAAACACCCATGACCCTCTACCATGGCCGTCAGGATTGTCGGTCATGCTGTGGTCGCTCTCGGTACCTCGTCCTGCACACTGCCGAACACACCTGACCCTACTGTCACTTCGACAAGGATGTTCTGGGCATTGTCCGAAGTTTGTCCCAAGGATTGCAAAACGTGCCCAACGCCTCTGGTCCTCCCACAGGGATGTTTTGGTGACGACCAGAAGTCAATCCCTCGGGCTTACAAACACCCGTGACGCTCTACCATGGCCGTCGGGATTGTCAGTGATGCTATGGTCACTCTCGGAACTTAGTCCTGCACACTGCCGAACACACCTGACCCCACTGCCCGTGAACAAGAATGTTCTGGGTACTTCCCGAAGTTTGTCCGAAGCATTGGCAAACGTGCCCAATGCCTCTGGTTCGCCCACGGGGATGTTTTGGTGACTGCCAGAAGTTAATCCCCGCACTGACAAACACCCATGACCCTCTACCATGGCCGTCAGGATTGTCGGTCATGCTGTGGTCGCTCTCGGTACCTCGTCCTGCACACTACCGAACACACCTGACCCTACTGTCACTTCGACAAGGATGTTCTGGGCATTGTCCGAAGTTTGTCCCAAGGATTGCAAAACGTGCCCAACGCCTCTGGTCCTCCCACAGGGATGTTTTGGTGACGACCAGAAGTCAATCCTCGGGCTTACAAACACCCGTGACGCTCTACCATGGCCGTCAGGGATTGTCAGTGATGCTATGGTCACTCTCGGAAGTTAGTCCTGCACACTGCCGAACACACCTGACCCCACTGCCCGTGAACAAGAATGTTTCTGGGTCCTTCCCGAAGTTTGTCCGAAGCATTGGCAAACGTGCCCAATGCCTCTGGTTCGCCCACGGGGATGTTTTGGTGACTGCCAGAAGTTAATCCCCGCACTGACAAACACCCATGACCCTCTACCATGGCCGTCAGGATTGTCGGTCATGCTGTGGTCGCTCTCGGTACCTCGTCCTGCACACTGCCGAACACACCTGACCCTACTGTCACTTCGACAAGGATGTTCTGGGCATTGTCCGAAGTTTGTCCCAAGGATTGCAAAACGTGCCCAACGCCTCTGGTCCGCCCACAGGGATGTTTTGGTGACGACCAGAAGTCAATCCCCGGGCTTACAAACACCCGTGACGCTCTACCATGGCCGTCGGGATTGTCAGTGATGCTATGGTCACTCTCGGAACTTAGTCCTGCACACTGCCGAACACACCTGACCCCACTGCCCGTGAACAAGAATTTTCCGGGTCCTTCCCGAACTTTGTCTGAAGCATTGGCAAACGTGCCCAATGCCTCTGGTTCGCCCACGGGGATGTTTTGGTGACTGCCAGAAGTTAATCCCCGCACTGACAAACACCCATGACCCTCTACCATGGCCGTCAGGATTGTCGGTCATGCTGTGGTCGCTCTCGGTATCTCGTCCTGCACACTACCGAACACACCTGACCCTACTGTCACTTCGACAAGGATGTTCTGGGCATTGTCCGAAGTTTGTCCCAAGGATTGCAAAACGTGCCCAACGCCTCTGGTCCTCCCACAGGGATGTTTTGGTGACGACCAGAAGTCAATCCTCGGGCTTACAAACACCCGTGACGCTCTACCATGGCCGTCGGGATT